>JAQFVV010012520.1:2743228-2763233 GCA_028023455.1 Epiperipatus broadwayi | reverse complement strand
TTAAATTATTTCAATATAATAATTTTTATTATATTAAGATTTTAAATTAATTATATTTTCAATTTATTTGCCTTTTAAAATTGTCAACATTCAGTCTTTTAAACATAAAGACTTAACAAGGCAAGTATTTATAAAACTACTTTTATTTTTAATATCTTTACTTAAGATATATATTTAAATTTATAGCTTGCAAAAATACTTTCTTCATAAAGAAGTATTTTATTCTTTAAAATATCTATTTTCTAATAGTCAATAGCAATTAGCTTTTAAAATTATATATTGTCCAAAATACTACTTTTCTCCATCTCGTAACTTTCCGAACTAATCCAGCGTTTGTCATATTTCTAGTATAAAATTTCCGATATATTTTCACTATATATGATGTTCCCATGACCATTTGCTTGCAAATTGAGCTTCAATATAGAGACGATTGATAGGGAAAATTAAATTAACACTGCATGTCTATCATTTAAAACTTTTATAACTTATTTACAAGACACTCTTATAATTTTGAAAAATGATTTTTAAAAGCATCTATAAAATTTACGTAGCTATTTTAAATAACACAATTAACTTTAAAATTCAATCACGAAGTTCACTCCTAACAATTGAACTAAGCTTTTATACCGGAAGAAACTTCCCATTTGATTGGTACATTTAAACAATCAACTTGCTGGCTTATTTACATATTTACCAACAACACAAAATTAAAAATAAATTATGACTTATTTAACATTTAATATTTATTACATTATCAAATTTTAAAATAATCCTTATCATTTATTTAAATCCACTAAACATTTTTAAAATATTCTTATTTACTTGGTTTTTACTTTAACTTTTAGAAGATTATTTAAAATAAACTAAGTCTTTTTTATACGTTATATTTTTAAAGCAATACTTTTACAAAATCAGATTTAATATTCTACATTGATTCATCTTTATTTTATCTCGTGATAGCTCATGTATTACTTATAAATTTTATAACATGATTTTTAAAATAGTTGTGCAACTTTATTAGATAACTTCCAAGCATGTGTGTGCATATTTAACTAACATCTGTTTCTACAACACAAGAAACGCTTGTTATAATCTAAAAATAACTAACAATTGCATTTTTAAAATAAACATTTTTTTAAAATAAATAAGATATTATAACAGATTTTAAATTAATAATTCGATATTATTAAAATTAAATATTAATCTACTATTTAAGTATTTATAATAATTAAAAATATTTATATTCTTTTATAACATTATTTTATCAATAATAAATATATGCATTTAATTTTAACTTGTCTTTTAAACACTTTTAGTTTTAAATAACTACTTATTAAATATATTAATGCAGTATTAACTATGGCCAGTTTTCCCAACCATATACTACTATCATCTTTATTTAAAATGTCTCTCTCAATTTCAGCACAATTTTACATATCAAATACTCATAGATTGCTTTAATTAAACTTTTTGAAATATTACCATAAACAAAATTAACATCACATATTCAAATATATCTTAAATTTAAAATTTTTAATAGATTAGCACAAAATTAGATGGTGACCCATACAAAAGGGCACAATATATATATATATATATATATATATATATATATATATATATATATATATATATATATATATATATATATATATATATATATATATATATCAGACATTAAACCAGCATTATGTTCTATCTCTAGGAATCTTTTTTATAAGATGATATATATTAATCAACACAACATATTCATTATTTGAATTAAAAGGCTAATATGTTCTATTATTCTATTACAAGCTAGTGTATCCTATATAATAATTTCAAGTAAATCCTAGAATTCTGAGCAAGTTTTAAATATATATTACTTAAATTATGCAATTAATTAATGAATGACTAGATTGCTTTACAAATTCTAATATTTTTAGATCTTGACTTTAAACAACATAATAAATATAAAAAGTTTGGAACAGATATATATTTTTATATAATAATTTTTCAATCAGAATAAAAAAATACTGTTATCTATTATACATTGTTAAACTTTCTATCTACTTTAAACAGCCATGATAAACAATTTAGGCATGTATCACTACTGTAAAACTTTTCTCTTACTTTTATCAATTGTATCTTTAATTAAAAATATATTTTAAAAAGGAGTTAATCTCATTCATGTAGTTATTTTTATTTTTAAGAAATGAAACTATGACTTTATTTTCTCCTTTTAAAGTGTTTTTTTTTTTATAGCTAATACACTATTACTTTGTTTTTTATATTGCTTTTCTTAAGTAGAATTTTTCTCAGCAAATTTTCTTAGGTTAACATATTTCTCCACTCTAGATGCCAAAATTGAATAAAAAAAAATTAGATGGTTATGAAATTATATTTCCATGCTGAAAATTTTAATGGCTTTTTTAATGATGCCCTGACTGTGTTTATTTAATGTCCATTGTTTACATTTAAAGCAGAGCTGGTTCAAAGAAAAGTCACTTTGATCTATTAAATAAAAGCAAAATAAAATCTTATAAAAAAAAACTTGCCATATTTTGGTTTCGTTTAAGTGCCTGTAATATGACTTATATTAAATAATTTAAGATTTTTAATTTATAAAATGAAAGGTTAAGGAAAAAAGTTATTTAAACTCTGGGGTTGCCAATTTGTAGTAATTGATAATTTTTTTTTTAGAAACATCAAAGATTAAAGTTTATCTCTATTTACATGGAAATGATCTCATCATTTCTATTTTTTATTATAATAAAAATCCATGGAAATATTTAATTTAACATATATATATATATATATATATATTGTGCCCTTTTGTATGGGTCACCATTTAATTTTTGTGCTAATCTATTAAAAATTTTAAATTTAAGATATATTTGAATATGTGATGTTAATTTTGCTTATGGTAATATTTCAAGGGGTTTAATTAAGGCAATCTATGAGTATTTGATATGTGAAATTGTGCTGATATAAAGAGAGACATTTTAAATGATGATGATTATAATATATAATTGGGAAAAATGGCCATAATCAATACTGCATTAATATATTTAATAAATAGGTATTTAAAGCTAAAAGTGTTTAAAAGACAAGTAAGATTAAATGCATATATTTATTGTTGATAAAATAATGATATAAAAGAATATAAATATTTTTAATTATTATATATACTTAAATAGAAGATTAATATTTGATTTTAATGATATCAAATAATTATTTTAAAAATTTGTTATAATATCTTATTTATTTTAAAAATATTTATTTTAAAAATGCAATTGTTAGTTATTTTTAGATTATAACAAGCGTTTCTTGTGTTAAAGAAACAGATGTTAGTTAAATATACACAAACATGCTTGGAAGTTATTTAGCAAAGTTGCAAAACTATTTTAAAAATCATGTTGTAAAATTTATAAATAATACGTGAGTTATCACGAGATAAAAATAAAGATATTCAATGTAAAATATTAAATCTGATTTTAAAATATTGTTTTAAAAATATAACGTATAAAAAAAAAAGACTTAGTGTATTTTAAATAATTTTATAAAAGTTAAAATTAAAATCAAGTAGGTAAAAATATTTTTAGAGAGATATTTTATGGATTTAAATAAATGATAAAGATTATTTTAGAAATTTAATAATGTAATAAATATTAAATATTAAATAAGTCATTATTTATTTTTAATTTTGTGTTGTTGGTAAATATGTAAATAAGCCAGCAAATTGATTGTTTAAATGTACCAATCAAATGGGAAGTTTCTTCCAGTATAAAAGCTCAGGTCAATTGTTAGGAGGGGACTTTGTGATTGATTTTTCAAGTTAATTGTGTTATTAAAATAGCTACGTAAATTTTTATAGACGCTTTTAAAATCATTTTTCAAAATTATAAGAGTGTCTTGTAAATAAGTTATAAAAGTTTAAAATGATAGACATGCAGTATTAACTTAATTTTTTCCCTATCGGTCATCTCTACTAAGCTCAATTTACAAGCAAATAGTCATGGGAACATCATATATAGTGAAAATATATCGGAAACTTTACCTTAGAAATATGACAAACGCTGGATTCGTTCGGAAATTTACAAGATGGAGAAAAGTAGTATTTTGGATAGTATATAATTTTAAAAGCTAATTACTATTGCCTATTGGAAAATAGATATTTTAGAGAATAAAATACTTCTTTATGAAGAAAGTATTTTTTTTGCAAGCTATAAATTTAAAAATATATCTAAAGTAAAGATATTAAAAATGAAAGTAGTTTTATAAATACTTGCCTTGTTAAGTCTGTATGTTTAAAAGACTGAATATTGACAATTTTAAAAGGCAAATAAATTGAGAATATAATTAGCTAAAAGTCTTAATATAATAAAAGTAGTATATTGAAATAATTTAAACGCTGGTCGTTTATAAATAAAGAAGCTTATTCTTACCTGGATATTTTGGTTATGGAATGCACAAATAATATGTGGACGTCCCAGTCAATTTAAAATAATTAAATGATAATTTTTCATAAACTATAGACTAATTTAAAATAATAATTTTGAATAATATTCTAGAAAGAACTAAAACAGGATCCTATAAACTATTTTAATTTATTTTATTTCTTATGGAAGAATTAACTTTTATTTTGTTTTAAAAGAACGTTATCATTTTTCATAAACTTTAAAAAAACACGTGGTGAACCGGAAACAGGAAATGGTGTTCTAGTGAATATGTGCCTACGATTAAAGAACTTTATGGTGAAAAGGAAACATCGCTGGAATTATGTAATATGAATTTTGTTTTATTTATCTAATATAAAAGTTAAATAGTATTAATCTATTAAAAATAAGATAGGTACATTTCTTAAAATAATAACTAAAGTAATATAATAATTAATTGCATAAGTTTATTTTATAATTAATATAAAACGTAATATGTTAAAGAATGATCGTGAGTGTAAATGTGAATTATTTTATGAAGCTGTAATTCCGAAGAATATTGGAAGATGGACTGTACATTAAATCATTATTGATGGTAAAAATTGTATAATAATAATAATTTTAATGTATTTAATATGTTTTCTTTAGATCAACCGAATGATATGTTATTGTTGAATGAATGTATGAATATTTTAAAAATACACACACATTATATTGGCAGTAACAGTTTTATTTAAATATGCATAATTTGAATTTATGATATAAATACGATACAACATTACATAAGAAGCTTAGAAATAATTATATGATTCTTTCGTAAATAAATTTTGATTTTTATTTTTGTTATTATTATGTTGGAGTATTAGAATTATATTTATTATTCATACAAGTAATTATTTTATTTCAAGTTAGGAAGAAATCTCAAAGTCTATATTTTATTTTTATTTTATTGGATAAATTAAGTTAAGTTTTATGTAGAAGTTTATGTTTGAATTAAAGGTTTACCGAATATAGATGACGTAGGATAAATAGTTTAGATAATTAGTTTTATTTAAAATTGCTGATTATTTTCTGGAAAGTTTAAATAAGTTTTAGAGGATGTTTTGTAGATAGAAATTTGTTAGGAAGGAGTAGAATAACATATAAAGTAAAGTAATAATTTCACATAGAAAAGAATCATAGAATTTATCTAATATAATACTTTATGAATTTGAAATTGATAATAATTTAAATATTATTATTTTAACAGTACATATATGTAATGCATATTTGATAAAACATGTAGCATGAATTACATTAAGTGAAATATAAAGTTATAATCAATTATTTGTTATTACATTACAAGGATACATTAGTTTCTATATTATGCTATTAGAGTAATGCTAATATTAAAGTGAACACATACTAGTACATGATGAAATAAGTAACAGTAATACTTAAGTGATGTAGCAATTTAATTAGTAAAGTTTAATTGTTTATATATGCTACATAAATATTATTTACATAAATTTTTCTGTGTAATAATTGAAGTTCACTGATATTTATTTAAAATCTAAGTTTTAAAAGCATACTTCAATGTTATTAGTACAACATTAAAAGAATGTATAATTACTTATTAGGAGTATGAGTTAATAACAGTGTAAACATATTGTATTATTATTTTCTTATTTTTATTTTCTTTGTTTTCATAATTTTGAACTGTAAATATTGTAAATAAATTCTTAGTTGAATTTAATGTAAATAAATTTGTTTAATTTGTTTTAAAAGTGTGTTGAGTTCATTATTTTACACCACAGCATTTGACAGCAGATAATTTGAAGAAACATAATATTTGCACAATGTGAATTTATTAATATTATTTTAGAAATAAATATAATATTTTCCTGATTATCATTTATGAGAATTGATTGACATTATTACATTATATTACAATGGTCATAGAATAATTATAATGCATAATATAAGAGTACAATATTATTTATTGCCACAGATTATTGAATTATAAGATTTTGATCTATTCCAAAATTAAGATGCTATATGAAAATAAAAGATATACATATGATTATTTATTTAATGATTGATGATATATCAGAAATAGATAAGATTAGGTTATACTCTAAGATTAGTATTATAATTATTAAAATAAGTTAGGTGTATTTAGGTTTGATATAAAATCCCATATCATACTTATTTACATGAGTTATCATTACTTTAAGATAATTAGAAGAACCTGAGATTATTTAATTATATTTTAAAAATAAAAGTTAAGATTTATTTTTATTATTATTAAAGATGATTTATTTTATTTCAAAGCCATAAGAATGCTGTAGATGTAGTAATAGGATAGTAAGGAGGTAATAGTATTCTTATGCCATTGAGACAGTGTCTTGGAAGATATTGACTCAATGTAAATCTACTTATTGCTTTGTAACTTTACTTCACAGTCTCATGATTTTGATAAATACTTAGTTAATTAGTACATACTATAGAACTATATTGATTTTAATAATTGATGATAAATTTAATTAGAATATGATATTATAAAGTAAATTAAAGATAGATATGCAAATTTGAATTAAGCATTATAATTTAATTGAGCTAGTCGTATTTCAAACTATATTATACATCGAGAAGTAAGGGTACAATATATATATATATATATATATATATATATATATATATATAATGCTCATTAGATAGTTTGTGATGATAATATTGTAGCTATAATTATATATTGGACTCTTCCCATCATCTAATATAAAATGTTTTCAGAAAAAAATTCAAACTTTATTTTAATTTTTCAAATAAATTCACCTATTAGTAATAGCACACAGATTAGTGTATATCACATTTTGAGTAATATTAGTCTCTTCTCTTCTTTAGATATGCTGGTCTGAACAGTGGTATTTCTAGAAAGGAAAATGGAATCTTTAGATTTACAAATATTAAATTTAAGGCAATGCTCTAAGTTATATTTCCAAAAAGCAATAGTCAATAGAAACTTTATAAATTATCCATAAAGTTTCAAGTTTTCTATACATAGTTTTCTATAACCAGTATTTTTTCTTTCTATCATTTTATTAATCATATCATTGCAAATCTTAGGGCTTTGTTTTTTGTTCATTATTTTTTAAAGTCTATTCTCAAGAAAAAAAATGTTTAAACAATATCCATCTTTGATTTAAATTAGTTTTATTAATCTATATTTTTATTTATTCTGTAAATCATTAATTTGAAATGTTTTTTAATGACTTCTTTCAATTTATAAATGACTCATTTCTTTTTTGGCTCAGTTCTTTATATTATCTTAAAACACCTTTCAATTATATCACTATTAAAGTGTGATCTATATCAATTTTGCAATATTTACATGTAACATTAATAATGTTCTTAAATCTATTCTAAATCACTAAATATTCAATTATTCTAGCACATAGTAATTTTTCTTGTGTGAATGTTAATCTGCAATTTTAAAACAAACCCTTATAAATAAATGCATAAAACTTCTTATTTCTTTCCAAAAACTTTATTTCCACATATTAACTAAATAACATATTGAAACAGTATAATTTAGCCATCATACAGTTTCACCTACTATATAACATAGTAGTCTTCATTTTCTTAATTCAAACCCTAGAGGTGCACATATATAACAGTATACCAAGTAATTTAATATATATAGAAATGTATATTTATGTGTAAATGTGTGTAATTGTATATGACACACATCTACTATTTTAAATGGTTGTATAAGCATTTTGTAATATTAGATAAATAATTTTATTTGTGAAAAATTGTATATCCACATATCTGATTGATATTATTATGTATAATGTACACACCTTTGTAATTTCATATAAAGATTTGTTTTATGATTTTAAGTTATTAAATTTAGTTTAAGCTGTGGACCTTGTATATATATGAGAACATACCTATGTATATATGCGAAGGTAACTGTAATGTAATTGGTTTGCTAAACATTACAAGTTTTCTAAATTATTTCCAAACTGCCTTTGAAGTTTTTCAATTTACTAAATTGCTAATATTCACATATAGTAATTAAAACCAGAGATCTTTTTCTTAGATATATGCTAAAGGTTGGCAGCTTGAATCTCTTTGAAAAAAAAAGAAGTTCACTGTTTAAAAAAAAAGAAATTCAAGGTTTATGGCTATCTCAATTACTTCACACTAAGATGAGAAATGAGCTTTATAATTCTTATAAAATAAAAGTTAGAACAATTAAGCCTGCAATAAATCTAGCTGAACTGTATGAATCTTATAAAATAAAAGTTAGAACAATTAGCAAGCCTGAAATAAATCTAGCTAGTTCATTTGAAGTTGATAAAATTAGTGACTTCTTAAGTTTCAAAGTTTAAAAATAAAGATTTTAATGGTTTGTGAGAAGGGGGAGGGGGTAAAAATATAAAACCCCAGTTTGAAATGAACAGCATCCATTTTGCTTTACTCTCATGTTAACTTATACCCAGGCAGTGTGCTCATTTTTTGTTATGGAAATCAGTGGCTAGAGATTGTCATTGCTGCCTCTGCAGTGGCTAGAACCATTAATGGAGATTGAGGACCCAAACCACAGCCTACCTGAAAGAATAGCCCATAAAAACAGCCAATGAACCAGCTCAGATAAACTAGCCCATGCATGTGTATAATCCTGTCTGCAAGCCTTCATAGTTGAACCACCAGTAATAAAATCTCAGCCAAGCTAACCTAATGCTATAGCAATTCTAAATCTTTCCTAAAGCTAGCTGTAACATATAAGTAATGTGCACAAACTCTTAAACTTAAATCTCATAAATTAATTAAACTGTGTTAGATAAGTGTATTTCAATTTGTATAATTTTAAAATACTTTAAAAGCTAAAATGTAAATCTTGCCTGATCTCAATTTCTCTTAAATCTTTTAAATTCAACTTGTAAAAGATAATGACTGTCTTATTATTTTCTCTATTCTTGTCTATACTTATGCCTATATATATATATATATTTTATGCATATATATATATATATATATATATATATTATTACAATGCATTTATTAATTTGTGCTATGCCTTCAGAGCGGAGATTACTAATTATTATAAACATAAAGAGACGCTTTTGTTTGCAAGTAAATTAACTCATGCTGTTTTGGCATACTTCTAAACCTCTGGTCTAAAACCTACTTTTATATATATTAGTTAAGCTGATATGTTTAGCTTAATATTGCATATAGGTTGCTTATTAAAGGTCTGTTTAGTTAAATATGAGAGAGTGATAATTTAAGGCATATTGTCAGAAATTAGCCAAGTTTAAGTCCCAAATATGCTTTAGACCCCATTAGTTTATTTTCATAGACTATGTAGTTAATTGGTAAACTAGATCATTTTAATAAAGTCCTTTTTAGCACAGTATGCTAATTCACCTAACTGGTGCAGGGTTGTTTCACAGAATGAAACTATAGATTTCGCGCTTTACTAACTTTAATAATTAATATTTAAAAAGCATTGTGAATGAGCTTTTATGAAGCACTTTGGTGAATTATGCCTTGCTATTATATACTTATTAAGATAGGATCTGGTTTTAAGAGCCATCCTATTATCCCTAGTTTGGACAGCTCTCTCTTGAATGGGCTAATGATTTTAAGGGTCATTCCCATTACTTCTTTCAGAATTGGAACACTGGTATCCAGCATCGTATATTAAGGCTGTTCGATCATCCGAACTAAATGTTTACATATAGCAAGTGTCCGGTACCTGAGAACCGAGTAATTGATACTGAATCTCATGAGTAAAGGCACATTCAAGCCATATCTCTGATGTAATTTGTGTAGTGCCGTAGTCTCAGAAGTTATGCTACAAAGTGCCAGTTTACCTGCTGTTATATTAATTGTTCAGCATTGATCTGAATCTCAGATCTAGTTTATATAATAATATCTGCATAAAGAGCACGTTGACTGCTCATCATGTAATAATAAAATTAGGTACACATTATATAAAGTTGACACTCTCTTAAGATTTAACTCTTAGCAAACCTAGTAGGAATGGCAGAGCATAATTTAGGCATTGTTATAGATGTAGAAATAATTATTAATTTATAAACACTGTAATAAAAGGATTATGACCAAGTACAATAGATTGCAGAACTTGTAGTTCATATATTCACTATCCCATCTGCGAGTGGAATACTCAGTACATTTAATTGTTGTTGTTTGTGTTTTTGAACAAGATTAAATAATTTAAAACATATTAACTTCTGTGGTCTTATTCACTTTGTTTATATTGAATCACTTTCCATATTTATTAATATATGCATTATATAACCAGCCATAAGTTGTGTATGTGTTTAGTTAAGCTATCAAGCATTTAGTTAATTATTCTCGAGTATCTTGCTTCACCCTTTGCTACTGCTGGCACGGAAATTGAGTAATTATGAGTGTGACTTCATATATGTCATTCATAGGGTAGTAAGTCAGGGAGTGTTGGTGAAGGAACAGAGGTGTGGTAGGATATGAGGTCTCAAACCCTCATCTAGATCAGCTTTGGTATAATTTACTAAAACTCTGGATTTTGTTGCGTGAATGTACAAATATGACTGTTACATAGTTTAATTTTTTCCCTGGGTATGAACGCCTATATGTGGGGCTTCATTAATTTTCTCCATGGCCCTGAACTAAATGTGTGTTGAGGGAAGAGGGAGAAAAGAAAGAGATAGATATGTAAATTTTTCTCACGGATATGAACGCACAAATCATATAGATTTATGTTGAAAGTTCAATTTTAGATATATATAATTTTTCTCTCCATGTGTGGATGCTTGAGCATGAGATACAATTATCTCTTCATGACTCAGAACAATGTTTTAGTATATGAAGGGGATTTTGTCGAATTATTTTTATATTTATAGTATACATAAATTTTTATATATATATATGCGTATCGGTAGGAAAGTTTTTCTTTTTGTCTCAGATAAGCATTCAATTCTTATTAAAGGCAGTGGCAATTAATTTCACAATTTATCAATTATTTATATATATGTGAGTGAAAAGTAAAATTTCATTTAGATTATAAGATTTATAAAAAGATTTCTAAAACCAAATGTTAAAATCAGTAATACTGCCATAATTATTTTCACATTTTGTCAATTATATATATGTGGGTGAAAAGTAAAATTTTTATTTAGATTATATGATTTATAAAAAGATTTCTAAACGTAAATGCTAAAATTGGTAGGTAGCATGAAAAAGAAATTTTTAAGATTATTTTATATATGCACATATTGATAATAAATTTTTTTCAATTGTAATTAAAAGTAGTAGCTAAATAGGAAGAGAATCTTTTTTTGAAATATTTTATATATATATATACATGTAGCGATAATAAATTTTCAATGGTAATTAAAAGCATAGCTAAATAGGAAGGGAATAATTTTGGAATATATATATATACATGTGTCGAGAATAGATTTTAAATTGTAATTAAAAGCAGTAGCTAAATAGGAAGGGATTTTTTTTTTTGAAATATTTTATATATATACGCATGTCGATAATAATTTTTTTCAATCACAAAAGAGCATTCAATTGTAATCGAAAGCAGTGGCTAAGATTAAGTTCGAATTTTATCCGCAGTTATATATGTATGTGAGTATGAAAAGTAAATTTCTAGTCTATGTTATGTTTTATAACACAATTTCTCAAGTCAAATGCTAGAGATGAGATGTAATCACACTATGGCTGATAATTTTTTTTTTGTAAAAAAAAAAAAAGAGAAAATTTTAAATTTTGTTGTATAATCTGCAATGCATATTGTGAGGTCCAATACCATTCATATGGGTATCTCATTTGCTGGAAACTGGTGCCCCGGGTCTCTTAAATAGCTGAGAGTTCCTCATATAAATTTGTTGTCAGGGGAAGAGAATTGAAAGAACTCACTATTGGGAGGTTTTGTTTGTGATTCAATTGTACTAGATAGAGTGAATATACAAACAATTAGGCAAGATTGTTCTATATATATATGTGTGTACTTAAAAGTGAAAATGAAGTAAAAAAAGAGGCAATCAGAGTTTAAAAAGAAAGATTGATGACAGCTCTGCAGTGATGGAAAGAAAGCACAGTAGAAGACAAACATGGGTAAGACCAATTTTATTATTATTATTTAACATTTTTTTTTGTTTTGATGTGATAGGTTAGATAAAGCATTAAGGGCTGGGTTCAGTTTTAAGTAGCTACCAGTGGTAGAGCAGAATCCATGGATGGTCTTTTCATTGGGGAAGATGGCTATATGCTGTTGGGAATAGTTTAAGGTTTAAGTAAACAGAGGAAAGCACATTTAGAAAAAACCAAATGGATAGCAGTACAGAAGAGAAAGTAATGATAGAGGAGAGAGAGACATAAGAGGAAAGGCTCAAAGAGGGGGTGGAGAGTAAAGGAAAGAGGTTAATATCAGGGAGAGAAATAGTAGAAATTAATAGTATAGGAGAAGAAACAGTAGGGAGAAGTGTGGATGCTGAAAACAAGGAAAGCAACCTAAATATGGGGAAGCAATCTGATGGAAAGCCAGAGCCAGCTTTGTAGGAGACAACACAGGAAGGAATGGGAATGTTAGTCATCCTATTTAGCATGTTGGAGTAAAACAAGGTGGAATGGAACAAAGAGACAGGGAAAGAGAAAAAAGAGTCAGGGAAAGAGACAAGGAAAGAGAAAAAGAGACAGGGAAAGAGACAAGGAAAGAGACAAGGAAAGAAGAAAGGAAAGGGAGAAAGAAAGGGAAGCAGAAAAGAAAGAAATGGAAAAGAAAAGGGAAGCAGAAAAGAAAAAAGGGAGAAGGAAAGGGACACAGAAAAGAAGGCAAAGGAAGCAGCAAGGAATAAAAGGAAAAAAAGGGAGAAAGAAAGAGATGATATGTTATATGACATATGTAGGAAGATGGAAGAAAGAGATCAAAAGATGAGAGAGAAAAATGAAGTCAGAGACCAGCAATAGATAATAGGTTCCAGGTCTTGGAGGACAAAATAGACAGTGGAAGAGCAGAATGCAGAAAGGGCTATCTGGAGGCATATGGTCAATTTGAGGGACTTCTAGGAGACCATCAGAATAAAACAACTGAGGCTCTATGGACCATAAGAGGAGATGTTTCCTTGCTTCAGGACAAGAAAGGCAAGTAGGAGGTAGCCTTCCAGGGAATGGTGGCTCAAATTCACAGTAGTCTAGAAGAAGAAAGTGTCAGCAGGAACAGGAGAACCAGATTAAGAACTTGAGGGAAGTGCAAGTGGAGCTACAGAAGAGATTATTTAAAAGTAGAGAGGGTGCCCTTGAAGGAGGCAAAGTGGCTAAGGAGAGAGAAGAAATAGTAAACAGTAAGGCAGTTCTGAAAATAGAAGTGGGAAATTATAAAAATATATCAGAGCAGGAGATAGGAAGACCGGTAGATAAAAGTGGGACTCAGGGAGACAAAAAGATGGGAGAAAACCATGTCCTAGAAGAGAAGCCTGAGGATTATAAGAATATATCAGAGCAAGGGATAGGAGAACCAGTGGGTAAAGGTGGTTGGAGTCAGGAAGAGAAGAAAATGGGAAAAAACAATGCCTTTGAAGAGAAGCCTGCTAATCAGTGCTTGGGGAAAGAACAAACAGTTTATCATCAGCTGGTCCAGATCAATATCTCTCACACATATATACAATCAGTACATAGTTTTATATTAAAATAGCAAATCTTCAAACTTTAATGAACAAGCTTCAATCTTCTCCACCCTCAAACTTTTTAACCATCCATATCATTGAAAATCCAAGGAATCATTTATCTTTTTCACACATGTTTGGTCATGTGTATCAGCTGAATAAGATGGAGTGGATAGCTGCAGATACATTGAAAGTTTGAGTCTAATTACATTTTTTGCATAGACAATATATATGTATTTAAATCTTAAATATTATTCTAAAAATATAAAACTTTAAGCTGCTAATTTATATTGATTATGGCAAATTTTCAATACATTTTAATTAATAGAAAATGTATAAAAATATTTTTGATAATTTTAATGCAAATTTAAAAATTTTAAACCAATATAAAAATATTTATTTTTATTTGTCTTTGCAAAGAAATCTTAACATTCTAACATTTTTCATAGACTGTCCAATTCAAAATGAAAAAGGGATGTGAATAGAAAATACCAAAGTGATAATCCCAAAATAAAATTAAGTGAAAAAAAAATTCAGCTGAAAAGCAAAAAATTACTTTGAACAAATTTTTAAAAATTCACAATGATGACACAGAATCAGAAGAGACCAATCAAGAAGATAAAAATATTCACGCAAATGAAAATCTCTCTAGAAATAATGTCCATGATATCAAGGTGAATATAAAAATAATTTTGAAGGAACATATTTACAAGAAAGAAACAGTACCATGGGAATAATTCAGTGTGATGTGACTGAGAATAAAGAAATAGTTGATTAACTACTAAATATAATTGATGATTCTGCTACTTGGCCAAAGAAAATAAACAAAAATAATGGATTACTTAGTGAAAAAAAGTATCACCAAAAATTCTTGTGGATGAATATCTCCATCAAAATAATGAAACTCATTTTTCAAAAGTTCATCTTAAAAGAACTTCTAAATAGTGAAATCATACTATTATATTGTTGCTGGATAATATATTTTGATAAAATGGTTAAAATATTTTGTTTCTACTGTCATTTTTTCTGGATATGATGATTGATAATTAGCTAAATACCCATCTACACTGGCAGAACATGAAATATCAAAGCATCATTTTGTTGTCATACCATTTACACCGTTCTTAAACACTTTATCAATACTTTTATTTCTATCAAACTAACAGTTTTGGCTGCCCTGCAGTCATCATCAGAGCTACAATATTCAAATATATAATTATACAATTAATACACTTATCCACATATTGATATACATAATTAAATACACAATATAAACGAAAATAATGACAATAGAAGGAGTGTTAAACAAGTACAAATTTTGAATATTAAGTCAGTTGGGTTTGGAAATAGAATTAAGAAGAGGTAGGTAATTTTTGTAATGTAAAAAAAATAATTTGTAAAAAAATAATTTGTAATGTGAAAAAAGTTAATTGATAAAAATATTTAATAAAAATAAAAAAAGATTAGAAGTTGATTTTATAATATAAGTAAAATGATAATAATATGTAATAAATAGTAGAATAAATGTTAAAGTTATAATTATTATAATAAATAATATTTTTAAAAAATAAAATAAAATGATATAAAATAATTTGATATAAAATAAATATTGACAGAATTATTTAAAGAGTAAAATAATAATATGGAAAATGATTATTTATAATGGTCATATTAAAATGTATATTTATTTTTGTTTATATTGTATATTTAATTATATATATCAATATGTGGATAAGGGTGTTAATTATATAATTATATATTTAAATATTGTAGCTCTGATGATGACTTCAGAACAGTCAAAACTGTTAGTTTAATATAAATAAAAGTATTGATAAAGTGTTTAAAAAAGGTGTAAATGGTATATGTTAAAATAGAAATCAATACATAGAAAAAGAAGAAGTAGAAAATTACATCATTTATTTGCAATGTTAAAATGTACAAAACTTCAAAAGAGACTTTTAGTTATGAAAAGTAAAGACAAGGTACAACAAAAATTACAGAATCAAAAATAAATGTGATTATGTCAAGTTTTTGGAAAATTATTATCAGTAATACAATTTATAGTTGAGCATAATTTGGAAATCCAAGAATCTGTTGAAAACATAAGATATTTTCATAAAAAAACTTTTTAGGAATTGTTGAACTGTTTGAGAAATTTGATTCACTAATTCAAGATTATCATTGACAATCATTAGTAAACAAAGTTAAGAACATTATCTAAGCAAAACAATTGAAAGTGAATTAATGAATTTAATGGGATGTAAAATCCCACAACCAGATTATAAATTGAAATAAAATCAAAAAAATATTTTGCTATAATTATTGACTGTACAAAAGTTCTTAAACTCAGATATGTATCTGAACATATATCACATGGTTCAGTCATTGGTGTTTATGAGCAATTTATTACAGAGAAAATATATATGATGTGCTTTAGTAAGAAGGCAATGGTATGATAATGTTTCAAATATAAAGGGAAAAAAAATTGGATTTTAGGCCAGACTCTTAAAAAACATTCCAAGAGCATTTTTACATCTTGTGCTTGTCACAATTATAATCTTAGTTTTATAAGGTATAGCAAAAACTTGTCTCAATGCATTAACTTTCTTTGATATACTTCATCATCTTTATATTTTATTTTCTTCATCCACAAAGAGAAAGTCAATTCTCTGTAAAGATGTTAAAAATCTTACTATGAAGTTTTTTTGTGATACAAGGTGAGAATGTCACCTTCAACATGTTAAGGTGGTAAGATATCAAATAGGTGAAGCCTATGACACATTTCTTAAAATATCAAAAACACCAGAAGTGTCTTATGTTAAAAATAATGCAGAATTACTTGCACATCCAATACAAGTTTATAATATTCATCATTTTTTAATATGACTTACTTTTCCAGATAAATTTTGTTATCAAGATAATTCAAAGTGGTTTCATGAATATTTCTGTAGTACATTTTTATTTGAAAAAATATTACATTGAGTGACCAAATACAGTGATACTGGATTTGAGTAAGTATTAGGTGAGTCAAAAAAAAAACTCACAGCAATTTAATTCTAGAATTTCAAAATAAAAGCTTAAGAAAAAAAAATTGTAATTATAAAGTTGATGATAAGCAGAATTGTTTAAAGTAAATTTTTTTAAATTGTAGTTCTCAATAAAACAAAATCAATTGAAAAACCATATGGATTTAATTGTTTATAATTTTTTTGAAAAAAATTCAGAAAAGAAAAAAATGGAAAAAGTTAACTAAAAAAGCATATTGCAGTGTTAGAAACTGCTATACAAGAAGACTCACCTACTGATTATGTAAAGATGGATTCAAATGGCATTATGCTGATCAATGAAATGGAAGTTTTAAAACTTATTCTTTCATTAGAATATTATAAAAAGCCTTTTAAAATGTTTTAATTTCTAGAAGAAAATTATAGAGCCACAGCCTTCCCTAATCTTTTCATTGTTCTTTGGATATATTACTCATATGAATGTAATAAAAAGTATTTAAGATCAATAATGAACCAAGATAGGCTAAACAGTTTAATGATTCTATCCATTGAAAATCAAGAAGCACAACAGCTAAATTTTTATTTAGTTTTAGAAGACCTTGAAAAAAATATTGCTTCAATATAAGTGATATATATATTTTGCTTAAATTACATTTTTGAATTGCTGATTTTTTTAAATTAAAAGATGTGCTTTTATTTATAAAAGTTACAACCACATTTTGAAGGTCATAACAAAAAATATCCAATTGGGCCACACACTAACTGAATGTAGGCTTAATACAAGATATACCAAAGAATAATGATGATAAAACATCAGCACAAAATATATTTAAACTGAAACCTATGATATTAATATTCTTGCTGTTTCCCATCATGTTATATTTCATGCCTTATAAATTGATTATAAAAGGAAATCCTTTGCCCCTGAATCTTAATCATATTTTTAAAACATTAAAAATAGAAATCTCATATTTATAAAGTTATCTTAATATTTGTTGAACACTTTTATGTCAATAGATCTCTGTCCTGAAAAATTAACAGCACATTAAACCTGGTCTGTTGAAAAGTATAATTCATGTGACATATTTCTAATTTTGTTCAGCTATCTTCCATATATCTGCACTTTATTGTAGATGTATATTGTACATATTTAATTAACATTTTCTTGTATGAAGGATAACAATTTTAAGTGCTCCAATCATTTATAGAAAGAATGTAAGGTATCATCATCATTCATCATTCATTCAAATATTTAAATTTTTAATGTATAAAAATTCATAATTACAAAACACTTTTAATTAATCAGGCAAATTTAAACAGCAGTCACACCTGTTATTATTAATAACAATATATATATTTTTCTAATACTGTTTTTAAAACCATTTTGAATCAGTATTTCTTACTGAAATCTGCTCTTATGACATAAAAACTCTTCCATGTGTAAATATTTGTTTGCAATTTTAAATCTATGTATTCATTATTAGTGTTTTTTTCTTACAGAAACTTATTGACTTTTACTTCTATTTGATAAAAATAAAATAGACTGATCAACAATAAAAATAAAGATGATAAAGGAATGCAGAGACAAAGCACAGAAAAATGAGATTTCAATTGAATTTCTAAAAGCTGTAGGGTAAAAAAAGATTTAGCAGAATTAGTTTATGCTTGCAATATAATTTATGATTCACATATTTTAAATTAATTAATTAAAACCCATAGGTTATTAAAATTTAATATTTTAATTAGATACAAATAATGAGAACATTTTTTAAAGTTAAGTAGAAAAAAATCAAAATAGGGTAATATTTATTAATAGATCTTGAAGCTTTTGATAGAATGAATTATTTTTTAAACTATTTTAAAAGAAAAAAAATAGATTAAAAATACTTATCTATATAAATTTGAAAGTTTGTTTGTTTGTTTGTATGTTGTTACTTAATAATCCAACAAATTTTGAACCAATCTTCATCAATCTTGCAAGACACCCCCCCTTGAGAATTACATAGGGTATGGATTTTTTGATTTTTTGCTTTATGGTAATTAACTGTTTGAAAAAATTTGGTAATTTTCTATTAATGCAAGCAAAGATGCAGATACAGAATTTAAAAGTTTGTAGTAGCAGTGATTTCTAAAGAATTTTTTATCATGTAAAAGTAAATTTTCTAGAAAATTTCAAAAGTTTTCAATACATGATTGAACTGAAAAAAATGTATGTACTAAGAAGATTGAGGCACTTTGTGGACTTATCATGTAATAAATAAACAAACAAACAAATTTTCAAATTTATTCACATACAAAACATAGAATTACTTAAAATATTGTATTGAAGAAGCACTTAATAAAAGATTGTTAATTTATTATGCACACTGCTATTATTTTTAGTTGTAATTTAGAAAAATCATGACCAAGGAATTGATAATCTGCACATTATAAACATGATGCATATGCTAAAAAAATTACATAAAAAGATAGTGACAGCAATAAGTGTAGTATAATTTAAATATTTCAATAAGGTTTAAATGATTTGCAGTCAACAAGCCAGAATACTAGATCTAGAATAAGTAATTGAAGAATATTTAAAATAAAGATAGCTATTACTGTGTAAATTATTGGTAATCCTTTATTATTGAACAGTTATTGCTTTTAAATATTTGGGAATTTAAAAGTATTATGAAAGTATATTAATAAAAAAAGAGGCTATAGTAAAAAATATATATATTAACTAAATAAGCTTGCATAATTTAAAAAGTTA
Source organism: Epiperipatus broadwayi (assembly GCA_028023455.1). Classification (NCBI taxonomy): domain Eukaryota; kingdom Metazoa; phylum Onychophora; class Udeonychophora; order Euonychophora; family Peripatidae; genus Epiperipatus; species Epiperipatus broadwayi. The sequence goes on along the minus strand of JAQFVV010012520.1, from coordinate 2,743,393 downwards.
TTCTGTGATCTTTTTGTAATTAAAACTAACTAATATTTTGTTTGAAGTCCCATAATGGAAAATTACAAAAAAAAAAAAAAATGTTTTTAAAAAATGTGAATTTACAGAATATAAAAAATTATGTGGACAAATTTACTAATTTAGAAGTATTAAAAAAATAATATA